>CAVLJG010000010.1:19509312-19551992 GCA_963669975.1 Acanthoscelides obtectus
AAAGTAAATGGGACAGTCCTACCCGCCCTCCCTCCGCTCCTCCTCCTCCGGGAAAATGATGTTTTGTGGTACTATGTGAGTCAGTCTTCAAATCACGCGCCGCGCTGTGTGTTTGTTAGTAGTTTATAAAGAAGAGGCATTTAAAAAACAAAAATGGCACACTCCTACGACAATAACGTAGTTATCGATTTGATGTTAGTTCAATGTGAGCGCCTTCAAGATCCTGTAAATACTCAGCGAGTGTATTCACAGCGTCCGCCCTCAATGTTTCCATCTGAGCTGGATACGCTTGATTATATCATGCAGAATCCGTATGGGTGGACACAGTATTTTTGGCAGTCGCAGAAGACCCGCCAGGACCTCGCCATAGCGAGCAGGGGCAAACTTTTACAAATGAAGATTACGCAGACATTATGTTCTGTTATGGACTTTGTAACGGCGATTCTGCAGCTGCCCGCCGTGAATATCGGCAACGTTTCCCGAATCGCCGAACGCCTCATGTTACTGTGTTTGACTCTGTGTATCGGCGCATCCGCCAAACCGGACGTGTTCAAAGGCAACATAGTGATGCTGGTCGACCCCGAGTCTATCCTCCTGAAGATGAAGAGGAATTCTTCGTGTGTTTCAGGAAGACCCTACTACGTCTACGCGCTTTGTGGCTGCTCAGTTGGGTATATCACAATACAAAGTGTGGTTTACTATGCATACTCCAAGATTATACCCTTATCACTGCACGCCTGTGCATGTGATTGAAGAGGGCGATCCTGCAAGAAAATTCTGAGGACCGATGAATCGAAGTTTGATAAGGACGGGATCACTAACTACCATAATGCTCATTACTGGGCTGATAAAGTAGCTTTAAACCCCCGAAAAATAGGACCGACGGGGTCTCAGAGCCGGTTTTCAGTCAATGTGTGGATGGGCATCATTAATGGATATTTAAATGGACCTCATTTTCTGCCCGCCAATTTAAATGGAGAAGTTTATGAAGAGTTCTTGAAAAATCACTTGTTTCCATTAATGGAAGACGTCCCATTGGCGACGAGACAAAATATGCGGTTCCAGCACGACGGTTTTCCCGCACACTACAGCAGATTAGTGCGGGCGTATTTAGACTCTAAATTTCCAAATCAATGGATTGGCAGAGGCGGGCCCATTTCCTGGCCAGCAAGAAGCCCAGATCTCACACCGATGGATTACTATGTGTGGGGACATATGAAAAGCCTGGTGTACGATGTTTCGCCTGTACCAACGCGCGATGAATTAATTACAAGGATAATCAGTGCAGCTGAGCAAATAAAAAGCCGCTTAACAACTAGAGTTACCAAAAGTGAATTACGTAAGGGAATGCGGGCGTGTATTCGCAACAGGGGTTTAAAAATAAAATTCAAATTAACTCAAAAACGGTTAACTTCTGGATAGGACATTATAGGACAAAATCGGTTGCTTTTGACCTAATCTATCACCCCTTAACAGGAATACGTGACATTACAAGTCACCCTGTATATACCGTATATATATATTTGAAATTATGGGACGAAGAGAAACAAAATATTAGGATTATTTGGTAATAAAAATAGAAGTCGGAAAGATAAAGGTTGAATGTTGGAGTATCGAGCTTTGATGGAGAAAAGATATACACATTTGTTAGTGAGTGATTTGAAACATAGAAGCGCTAGTTAGTGCATGATTCTCGATGTGGTAAGAAGAACCGAATAAGAATGAGGACTGAAGGCATGAGTTTGTTCAGGACACTCAGAAAGTGGCAGAGATGAGTTCACAGAATTTATTCTGTTAGTAAATCGAAAGGATAGAGGACTTGGATGAACTGATTAAATACTGTCGAAAACTGTCAGCATAGCTCTCTCTAGAAGTATCAAGTGTGGATAGTGCACTAGCGACCAGTATTCTGGGCTAACCCTGACTGATCCATTCTGTATGCAGATTCACTGATTACTCCTTACTTTCAGGTTCTGAGCACCTGCAATTCTCAAGACGTAAACATCATACCAAATCACAGGAAATTTTTACACCTACAAGTGTTGCCGAACCTACCGATTTTTCGGTATTTTTACATATCTGTACCGAAATACCGAAAACGTCCTCATTCTCCACGATTTTTTAAAATAATTCATATTTTTCCAGACTTTTTTTTTACCGAAATAGACCTGGAACCAAAAATCAAGCTAAAAAGTGAATTATGTGTAGTTTTATGCCCCATGCCCATCATACATATGCACAGTCGGGCACAGGCAGCAGCGGTGGCCGCAGTAGTAGACTCTTCGGTCTCCTGATCAGTCGCCGTGCTCTGTGCGGGTTCGAATCCCGTCCCAGGAGAAATTTTTCTCTTAGCTATGGATGTTGTGATTGTCCGTAGGTGGTAGACGGTCTCCGACTGTCGAACGCGGAGGTACCACCCGGCGGATCTCGTAGGCGGAGCCAGAATGTGTGCATGTTGCAGGCACACGTGTTCCCTCTCCAGAGTCCGTGTGGCGTCCCCCCCCCACCTGTATCCCCTATAGCCCCCCAATGGGTGTTTAGGCCTTCGTGGTAGTTGGAGTATAAAAAAAAAACACGAGGGTATTTAGATTTGGGTTGCCTATGATTATGTAGGCACATCACTTATTCCGCTTTTCCTCTATGGGACAAATGCCGTGACAATCTTCAAGTTCAGAGGTAAAACAGAAAAATATAATCTTATGACCAAGAATGGATAAAGGAGTTACCAGGATGGTTGTAAAGTTTGAAGAGCGACCAGTATGCTCATTATGTAAGTTTGTAATAAAGAAGTCAATATTTTTTTCGGGAAAAAGTGGTCTCAAAAAACCGTGTTGTGTGTGCGCGAACAAAACAAGTACATACTGCTGATCTTACGACGGCCCTGATTTTTTCCTCCTACCGATTTTGTCCTTGAATCTACCGAATTTCAACGGCACTATCTATCGTCTTTTTCGTTTTTGCAACAGTGTCTGCTACGTCTATTCGGATTGTTGGACTCCAGTAAAATCTGTTTTGTAACCACAAAAAACGTAAGCCCAGTATGGAGCTCCTAACAATAGATGAGACAGAACCGTCCTTTCTTGGTTCCTGACCCCGCTATTGACTATTGCTCCTGACAAATGTGTCCAGAAGTTGTTTCAATCGCCAACGAGTCGCTGTGCAAAAAAATATGTTTAATATAAATTATCATGTATAATTAATAAAAGACTGATGAACTACGCTACTGTCGTTCACCCCTTACGTCAGCCGTAGAACCTCTCCCACCGTCTTAACACAAAGTATACAGAATATGAATAATAGGGACACTCTGCGTTCAAACATTCTAGGTCTCACTACGTTGGTTCCCCCGTTTCGCCTCGATAAGCAAAACACCAACCATTTACTCGTAGTAGTTGACATGAAGTTAATAATAATAATAATAATAGACGTCTTTATTTACCCACAATTACATTGTAGTATAAGCCAAATGTCAGACTTATATGGCGAAGTTTAGCATGCTGCTACTCTCACACTTAACCATATAGTCTCTAGCAGATGTTCAAAAGAATACACTATCCACAAACAGATTTGGTTCATTACATCGAAAGTAAAATTTAAAAAAAAAAGAGAAAAAGGCATACTTTTCAAATCCAAATGCACCAAAAAATTATTAATCTGAATTAAAGATGGAATAAAAAAGAAATGAATGATTACGTAAATTATATGTTTGGAGGGTTGAGTAATAATGTTTTAACTTTTTGTCGAAAGACAGGTAATGAAAATTCTTTATATGCTTTAGGAAGGTCATTATAAGTAATAGCAACATTGTAAGAAAAACTGCGTTTAAAAAGTGTAGACGTATGCAGGGGTATTCTAATATTATTTTCTCTGAGAGTTCTACAGTGAACATCATTATTAAATGAATTTTTTTCCTTCAAGTAATAAGGTTTAGACGTGAGCAGCAATTTGTGAACAAAAACTGAATAGTGATACTTGACCATGTCATTAATTTTTAACCTGTTTAGAACGGGATATTTCGCCGATACATGATCAAATTTACGTAAGCCAAAAATGAATCGTATACAATTGTTTTGAATAACTTGAATAACGTTTTTAGTGAAATTGTCTAAACAAGTATAGTATACGATATTACAATAATTTAGTATAGATATGACCAATGCTTCACATAGTTTTTTACGCATCTTAAAATTTAGTAAATACCTGTTTGCTATAAGAGTGCGCAGCCGTAGGTAGGTTTTCTGAGATAGACTTTTAACATGTTCAATAAACCTTAATTTTGTATCAAAAACAACACCAAGAATTTTTGCAGAATCAGAAAATTGCAAGATTTGGTTATTTATCTGAATGTTCAGGAGCTGTGTTACATTGTATGTTTTTCTTTGTGCGCAAAATAATAACATTTTAGATTTTTGTGGATTAATAAGTAGATTGTGATCTAAAGAGTATTTAATTAATTTATTAACATCGTTTTGTGAAATTTGTGTAGTATTATTGACATTATCTGGGTTAAAATAATGAAGCAATTGCGTATCGTCTGCAAATGACTGGACATGAGAATTATCAATACTTTTGCTTAAGTCGAACGTATATATGAGGAACAGAAGGGGTCCCAATACAGAGCCCTGAGGTACGCCTGAGGGAATTATTGTCACCAAAAACGCTTTGAAGAATGAGAATACCCGCCCAGGGCTCCACAGTCATATAGAGTAGACCAGGACAACCTAAGTACTGGCAAAAATTAGAATTTCTACGGCATCTATGGGGTATTCGGTATAGCCAGCCTGTTTAGGTCAGTGATTATAAATCTGAGGTCAGTTTGTTTTCAAACTAATTAATGTACAGGTAGACGTAAAGTTCGAAGAGTCTAGAATAAGTTTCAATTATTTTTTTTTATTTGAAGGTCATTTAAGGACCCTTCCAGGGATAAATTCCGAAGTCGATTAACGAGTCCAAACTCTTGCCTTACTTTGTAAAAGTCAACAAATACTGAATCTAGAATTTATCAATCAGTTAAGTATGAAATTATGCTGACAAAATAAGAAAATGTTGTGTGCTTAGGGTCACTATGCTCTTCTCGTGTACTTTTTTACGCTAAACATGAACTTGAAGTCAAATGGGGGCCGATGGAAAAATTTTAGAGAAAACGCCTAAAAACGAACTGCAGATCCTCAAAAAAAAAGTGGTGTACGCTGTGGGTCTCACTATATTTTTCCTCTGATCACGAATCTGAAGTCAAAATTGATGGAATATGGTCAAATATGAGAGTAATTTAGAAATCGTAATTAAAATTTTGGGTATTTCTGGTGAATGTGCATCTCCCAGAGAGCCCTGAAGAAATATGCACATCTACAAAAAATGGTAAAATGTGTTATCTTTATGCCTAAACTACTTTTTTGTTTGCCCACTGACCCCCAATTCTGACTTCAAACATAGTAGGACCCCAAGCACACACCACTTTTTTATTGTTTTGGCGAGATCTCATTACAAATCTCTCTGATAATAAGCAACCAAAAAGGTGCAAGAAACATAATAATCACTTCAACCCACATAATGTGTATAAAAACGACAATAATAACAGGTGTTCATTGTGAAATGCGAAAAATCGTAACTTAGTTCTGGTGATCCATATTCAAATGTTCAAAATGTTCCATAGAATAACTGTTGATAGTACAGAACTTATTTTTGCCGTAAAAAAAAACTCATGACGTGTTTACAACAAAATTCAAGTTTGATAGTCGGCCATGAAAAATATAGGGTAAACAGGGTTTTGCTCTAATGACAAACTTATACCCAACGTATAAATTTTGATTTAATTAGCGAATTCCATTCACTTTCATATTTAAGGGAAGATGGACACATATGGAAGTAATTTCGACGTCATAATTAAAATGTTTGGTATTTTTTTTTGAACGTGCACCTCTCAGACGGTTCTGAAGAGATGCACATCTACCAAAAATGGCAAAATGCCTGAATTACTTCCTTATTTGTCCGCCGACCCCCGATTATGACTTCAAACATAGGGAGACCCAAAGCACACACCACTTCTTTTATTTTGTGGGCATATGTTATTAATCCTAACTTGGGCGAAATCTCATTACAAATCTCCCTAAAACTAGGTAACCAGAAAGGTGCAGGAAAATAATAATCTATTCAACCCACATGGTGTGGTATGGAAACAGCAATAGCAGGAGTTTATTGTAAAGTGTAAAAAATTGAAAAAACGTAAAGTATTTGTTGTGATTCATATTCAAATGTTCAAAATGTTTTATATGATACTGTCGTAAAAATAATACAAACTTCAAGTTTAATAGTCGGCAATGATAAATGCAGCGCGAACAGGGGCTTCTAATAGCCAGCTTATTATCTAATGCCCTCCCCAGACTCACGCGCGAAGCCGCGAACTACCCGCGATCCATGAGTGTGGATCCCATTCGCGTATTCTTCGCGGCTTCGCGTTATCTTCGCGCGTTGTTCCCGTTTGTTGTAGGATTTTTGTCTCGCGACAAAGGGTTCGCAAGGCGCGGACATGACTAGACTCCACATTCGCTGATGGCTCAGCTGCCTCATAGCGAGTGCCGGAAGTGGTTGTGTTTTTTCCACTTCTTTTCGATTGTTTTAGTTTTACTTATATATGCGTAATTATAAATTGCCAAAGTGCAAAGTAGCCCTGCAGCAGCAGTAGCAACTTCACCATCCATACTCGTCAAGAGTGCGAACTATACTAAGTGACATATAAATCCGAACATCCAGTTTAAATGGTTTTATTTTAATAAAATTTTGTATAAGTACTTAATGAAGCATAATAAGTAAATGAAAAAAATTTCAAAATGATTACACTGCTTTAAAGCCCTTTGACCTTTAATAATGTGTGGATGCACCCTGATGTGCTACGCATTCTCCAACGCGCCTAGGCATGCTTCTGATCAGGTGGTCAATGTCCTCCTGTGGTATCTCATTCCAGGTAACCACCAACTCCTCTCGAAGTGCTTCTAGAGTCTGAGGAGGACGTTGAAAATTGAGCAATCTCCTACCCATCATATCCCACACGTGCACAATTGGGGATAAGTCGGGAGATCTTCGTGGCCATGGTAACAATGTGACATCATTATGTTGAAAGAAGTCTATTGTGACTCTTGCAACATGTGGTCGGGCATTATCTTGTTGGAAAGTTGGATCTGCCAGGGTGTCAAGATAGGGTAAAAGATGGGGTTCTAGAACTTCGTGGATATAACGCTGCGCGTTCATGTTACCTCTGATGGAGATTAAAGGTGACCTGGAACCATAAGCTATAGCACCCCAAACCATAACTCCAACAGTGTGATGAACATGTCTTTCAACAAAAAACTGTGGATTCCGCCTTTCACCACGTGGCCTTCTAACCCTGGCACGACCATCGTGCATGCCTAAACAAAATCGAGACTCGTAACTAAAGACAATACTGTTCCATTCCTGATCCCAGAGTGACCGTTGTCTGCACCACTCAAGGCGATTACGTCGGTGTTCTCGAGTTAACGGGAGGACCCAGTGTGGCCGGTATGAAAACAAGCCAAATCTTCTCATTCTTCGGTAAACACTTCGCATGCCAATAGGTCTTCCGTGTTCTGCAAACCATTCATTTGCAATGGACCTGGTAGTGGAGAAACGGTCCCTCAAGGCCTATAATCTTAGGCGGCGATCTTCACGGACTGTTGTTCTACGGCGGCGTCCAGTGCCCCTTGCTCTTTGCGTACGGCCTTCTCGAAGCCATGCCTGACAACACCTAACCACAGTGTGTACACTTCTTTGCACTCTAACTGCAATTGCCCGAAAAAAAAGTCCAGCTTCCCGAAGTCCCACTATACGGCCCCTATCAAACTCACTAAGTTGACGAAATCGTACAGGTCTCCGTACTCTAGGCATCGTAACCGATCGTAAAAGATGTCAAGAACCAAAATCCGCCAACGCTGATTCTTTACTGCGGCTGAAATATTCATTTTTAGAGCGTTAGTGAATTAAAAAAAAGCAGTATAAAAACCGGAATGTCCAACTGATAAGGCTAAAAATTTTTTCACTTGTTGTACAGTAAGATGAATACATTCACCAACTTTTATTAAAATAAAACCATTTAAACTGGGTGTTCGGATTTATATGTCACTTAGTATATACTGTGATGCTGGCAGGAACATCTGCGAGTGTGGAACTGTAGGAACAGTTTTCGGGATTCGCACCGCGATCCGCGCCGCGATTTCACGCCGTGATCCGCGCGTGAGTCTGGAGAGGGTATTAGGAATAAACTTTAAAAAATAATTAATGCATTCCATTCACTTTCGTCACCGTACTTTTTGAATTATTGACAAGCTTTAGCATAAACGAACCAGTCTGCGCCGTGAGCAGCTATTTTTAGAACCTGGAAACCGCTTTGCCAACACTGAAAAAACAAACATCTGGCTTTTGTGAAGGATCTCGGTACCGCTCAATAAAAAGTCTAAAGTTACATTTTTTAAAGAGTGATTTTATTTTTCGTAGTCTGTACACCTTGGGTAATCTGTTCACGCCGGTCGCGAATTCAAACCGACTTGTATTAATTAATGAACTCCTCCGTTCATCAAGCGCCGCACCAGGAGACATACTCAAGAAAGAACCGCTGCACTTTAAGTGCTGCGGAAACTGCTATTAATCTCACACCCAATTTTCAAATCACTGGCAGGTTCGCTCGTCACCTGGACATGGCAGCAGTTCCCACTCGTATTTATTACTTTTGTTCAGCCAGTAGCGTTGCTCGAATATTAATCTTACGTGGCAGTGGTGTACTGTACCTAACTTGTTTTCTTGCTTGAGAGAATCTGATTTGTACCACATTCAAGGAGAGGCAAAAGGGTAAAATTCTAGATGCCTTAAACAACAAAATTACTGTCTTGAAGAAAATAATTGTAGATAAATGTGGATAAAGTTCAAAAATGAATGGTGGTTCCTTGGGCAATGGAATAGAAGGATATCCTACGAGGTTTACTACTTTTTCCATGGTGAACAGGAGCCATGGTCATATTGATCAGTTTATAGATGGCGACAATGAGTATAGTTTTCAGTCCCTGTAAAACGGAATTACTTCTCTGAGGAAGGAAATTGTGGGCAATTACTAGAAATTGCCGTGTAACAGAAGAAATTCTACAAACTCCCCAAAAAATTCAAGTCAGTATCAGTCAGTATAACTAAGCATTTTGAGGCAAAGGAATTACTCCCTTGAAGAAAAGTATGGAAATCCTCTAACCTTTCAAAAAAAGAGAGCACTCTCCACCTAGTGGGGCAATGTATACACGTCTTAGAACTTTGGCTCCTGAAAGAGAAATCTGTAGACAATTTTGAGTATCCGCTTCTCCAAAAGAAATTTCACGACGTCTCCCCACCTCTCAATAATACTAGTAGCCACGCTAAACGTGAATCAGTATGGGAGTGACTAGAGCCGTGTGCTTGATTGGATCACTATAAAAGAGAATAGTGGATAAAATATTTTCAGGCACTTAAGCGTATTTGGGGTTAGAATTAGCAACATACTAAATTTATTTGATAATTGTGCACCTATGAGAACACTTAGAGTTACTAAGCCACCAGCTCCTTGGCTAACATACAATATTAAAATGATCAATAAAGCTAGAGATAAAGCGTATTTAAGGTTTAAAAGAAGTAAGTCAACTGCCCACTGGAACTATTATAAAGAACTCCGTAATTGCGCTGCTGCTGCTCTTCGGAGAGAGAAAAAGGCTTATATGGAATATATCCTATCTGGGAGGAACAGTAAAGCAATATGGAGTTCTCTTAGGAAACTTAATATAATTAAGTCCTCTATAAATACTCTTCCAGATAGCTTCAATGACGCAGATGAAATAAATTCACATTTCTCAATTATCATAACCAAGACACAAAAGCAATTAGAACTACTGAACAAACATCAAAACAATAAGTTTCCCAAGTCATTCTGTTTCCAAAAGGTTGCCAAAGAAGAGTTTCTCATTTATTAAAACTAATGCTGTAGGAGCTGATGGAATCTCACTCATTATGATAAAATACATTTTCACTTTGCTCTTAGACCATATTACATTTATAATAAATCACGCAATACCAACATCCTGTTTCTATGATGCTTGGAAGCAGGCTATCTTCATACCTATTCCTAAAGTAGCGATTCCCACGTCTGTAACGCAACTTAGACCAGTCAGCTTACTTTCCGCATTTTCGAAGCTTTTGGAACGGGAAATGAAGATACAAATATCTTTCATTTCAGTAATGAAATAGTTCCATCAATGCAGTCTGGATTCAGGGAAAACCATAGTACAACAACTGCTCTAGCCAGTGTCACTGATGATGTTATAAGAGGCCTTGATCAAGGAAATATCACTTGTTTAGTTCTGCTGGATTACACAAAAGCTTTCGATATGATAGACCCTGAAGTTCTGCTACTTAAGCTGTCTTACTATGGTTTTACTGATGCTG
Organism: Acanthoscelides obtectus; assembly: GCA_963669975.1. Classification (NCBI taxonomy): domain Eukaryota; kingdom Metazoa; phylum Arthropoda; class Insecta; order Coleoptera; family Chrysomelidae; genus Acanthoscelides; species Acanthoscelides obtectus. The sequence continues at coordinate 19,519,780 of CAVLJG010000010.1, forward strand.
CAGTCAAGCTGCTATTTGTCAAATAGAAATCAAAAGGTCTTAACAGCTTCGAAAATGTCACAGTCAACTGCTATAAGTTTTGGTGTTCCGCAAGGTTCCATACTGGGACCTTTACAATCCATCACTATGCTGATGATACTCAAATTTATTTTAGTTTTCAACACAAAGATTTTAAAATAGCAGAACCATTGCTCAACGAAGACTTAACAAGGCTAGTGGACAGCTCGTGCTCGCATAACCTAACCAGTTATGGTATCCGGCTCAAAAAACAAAAGAACATTGATCGAAACGGAAATTAACCTTAAAATCTATGATTGCCGGCTTCCTATAATGAATGGGTGTAAAAACCTGGGACTCTGGATTGACACCGAACTAAAATACAAAAAACACGTAAATTCGTTATGTAGTGCATCATACTGCATTTTGAAACAGTTTTATACACATAGGCAAATAATATCTACTTCAGTAAAGCTGAAACTGTGTGAAACATTAATTATATCAAAGATCGGTTATTGTGACAGTATATGTCGCGCAGCTCTATCATATAGTGAACAAAGCAAATTACAGCGTATTCAGAATTCGTGCTTCAGATTTTCTTGCGGAATACGAAAGTTTGATCATATTTCTTATAAATTTAAGGAACTTGGTATTCTGCAGATTAAAGGCATGCAAAAGCTTCACTTATTGACACTCACACATAAGTTCTTAGCTACCAAACAACCACAATATTTGCATAATAAGTTAACAGGATGTAGTGATATAAGTCAACTGAATACAAGGAATAGGAATATGTTAGTGATACCCTTACATTCTAAGGCTGTCTACAAAACATCATTCAGCTGCAATGCTATTAAATTATATAATGATCTGCCTGTTACATTCTAAAAGTATACATTATTTAATTTTAAAAAGAGGCTTAAACTAAAACTACAAGTCGAGGTCTGATGATGAATGCAAAATGCTAGAAATATGGACTATTCTTGCAATTGTTCTGTTTTTTTGTGTTGTCAATTATTTAGTAATTATTGAGAATTATGGATACATTTTTGTTGGTGAATGTTTTATTATATATATATATTTATATTTTTTTTGTTGAAAAACGCTAATCTTAGCGACACTTCGCCTTTCTTGTACTTTTACTTAGGAACGAAATAAAGCCTATTTATTATTATTATTATTATTATTATTATTATTATTACTATAATTCGTATGAAATTTTATCATAAACCATTATGTTTGATACAACTCATTTGCAGTTGCTCTGAGGTAAAAGTTAGTTACCAACACGTATAACAAGAAATTCAATCGAAAGTATGGGGTTGGAAACGTATAAAGATGCTAACGCCAAAAAATTGAGACTTACCTTCCCTCACGCCTGATTTTGAACCCCTACTAATTTTTTTTTCAAAAATGACTCTGGTACGTCGAAAAAAAAAGAAGAAGATTTGCGCAATTTACATTTTTCTATTTTTATCGTTCTTAGCATAGTAGTGACCTTGTGAGAACATTTCATCAAAATCCGACCATGCCTTCCAATGTATAGATGAGGCAAGGGTTAGCGGAAAGACAGACACACTGACGGAAATGAGTGACATGGTTTTTCGTGATGTACATGTCATATAACATCCAGTAGGCGTCAGACGTGAAAGCGCGAGGTGAGTAGGAGCTTTATACGAATAATCTTTTCTCATTTCTCCTCATTTTTAAAGCCGGTGAGAAGATAGCTATAATACATAGGTATGTATCGATGTACGTTATAATTATAATTTCCTGCGGATACTAGGTTTACATATATATTAATTCGAAATTTATACGGCCGACCTATTTGTGGTCTACTGGAATGTTTATTATATATTTTCAGAGAATATTAAATCAAATCCATTTGCCCCTAATCTTGAAATAGAGATCTGTTTAATGCATATCGTCTGTCGATCGGAACCTGATGTAGCCGTAGCTGGTTTTTGATTACCATTTTGTGAACTGATCGGAGGATGATTCATGCACCGGAAACATCAAATAGACACCTGTAGAACGTTACAAAAACGTACCTTGTGTGAAATGGAGCCGTATCTTCTTATAGAGCCGTGTTATTAATTCACTTTTCGGAGAAATGGTATCCCAACTAACAATTATCACTCCTATTAGAGTTGCAAGAATGATTATACAGTATTCCTTAAACAGCATTGTATACTGTAAGAACATTGGCAAAACCCTCTTAGAACAGCTATACAAGCGGAATGGGCACACCTAATAGGACACTTCAGTCACTTAAGAGATTGTATAAGGGCTGCAGGTAACAGTTATACAACAAAAGTCTCTTGCAGCCGATATAGGACATTTGCGTCAGTGCAAGATTCAGTTTTTGTCAACTATGCAACTATTACGTTACGTGATTCTACTTTATTGCAACCAAACTATTTCTTATGTATTGTATAGACGAAGTGAAGAATATATAACTAACACATTACAGTCATCTTGTTTACTTACATATCGGCCATTGTGAATTTCATACACATGTATATGATAAACTTCTACACTGTGATATAGGGCTATTGAATTACTTGCGCAGCAAATTTTATTGTGATTGTTGTGCAAAGTAGTTACGCAATTTCTAGAGGCTTCGTATTTGATTCATATTTTAGTAATGATCAAAAGTATGTCTAGATTTTTAAGATGGAAAACTGAACTTATCTGCGTTAAATCTTCCACAAATCCTGTATTTAGACACAATTACACTAATGCTTATCACTTTATATCTGTAATTTCGAACTGAAGCATAATTATTCAATATTAAATAGAGGAATAAATGTTTGCCCAATATGACGGGTGGTTGTGTATAATCACGACATCATCCATGTTGTCTTTAGTTTATTAGAATATTTTGGTGATGCCTGCAGGTGTTATACAATAATTTGACAAATGTCTGAAATAAAATACCGACAAAGTCGAATGATTTACCCGGAATTTGTACCAGATCTATATCTTTTGTTTGAACAGTTGATAAAACCTTTTGAACCAATATGCATGCGTTGTTTGTCTTAAAACATTGGTTATGGCATTTTAACAAAAATATGACAGCAGAAAGTTAGGTTATGGTGAAGTTGTATGCCAACATATTTAGCAACAAATGTATTCCGAGCACAACAATTTTGTACTACAAAAGTTGTAATATTGTTGCATATGTACAGCTTTTAACATTTACTAAACAACAGTTGTATAAGTGCTTCCGTTGGGATCAATTTGTTGGCTAAAGTAGTAAATTTGCGCAGCAAAACAACAAGGCTCGGGTTTGTTTTATAAAAGTTACCATGGGTGTCACAACACAATCATTTTGACTAACGTGCAAATATGCTGTATAAAATAGTTGTATAAACGTTTATGCAACAGTTAAAAATTTGTCCGATAAGGTGTTGTATAACTATGCTAGAGCAAATATGTTGCAGAAAGCAAATTTGCATTTCACACAACATTAAGAAAGCATTTTGGTGTTCAAGCAACAACAATGGAGAGCTTTTATGGCTGAATGGTTCTTTTACCAAAAGCTTATACCACTACTTTGCTAGTTGGGATCCCCTTTTCTTTTTATTTCAGAAAAAACTACGTTCCAAGTCGCCTACTGAGGTTTCGCGATTTCCAAATAACGATGCAATTTTTTGGTTCGAAGATATTCCGCTTTGGCTTCTGGTAATATTTTTATGTTGGGCGATATGGACTGCACGCTCTGACAGTGTGCAACATGTTGCGGCTCAAGCGCCGGGCCAGGTGCGTTTTAATTATGACAAGATGGCGACATGTTGCGCAAGATGCTTGCAAGGTTGGAGACGTACCTTAACAAAGGATAGAAGGAATACCTACGCCATTGGTTCCGACCAACCTGTTTAACCGACAGCGGGATCACGTTGGCCCAACGGATTTGGAAGCGTAGCGCTGGGAAAAACTACACGAGAAGCAGTTCAATAAATCTTGAAAATAGGCCAACAGATCGTATAAATGTATAAAGCGAATGTCTCAGGTAGAGCTGCCGCTGCAGTTGTATGCAATAATTTATTATTGAAAATCGTGATACGCGATATGGTGTGCAAGATATAGTAAAGCCAATGCAGAAGACCGTATATGGAGTATTAGAAGAAAGATGTACGATACGCTGTATATTTCGTAGCGAATGTGCCAATTCTTAAAAAGGAATAATATGAGAAGTCGTTGAACTTATTGACGGGCGGACTAGAATACTAATCAATCTTCTCAGCGCCTAATATCATCAAAATCAACGTTATGTTATTCATTCATCATGTTGTAAAATTAGTAGCGCATTAGTGTTTTCCTTCTTTTGGTTTAAAAAAAGCCAGAACTTGAGATACGTATCTGATCATTCAAAGTGTTTATTCCTACCAATATTATAAACAAACATAATTATATCATGAATAACATAAATATAATATGAGTTATAAATATAAATAATATTATATTTAGGCTACAAATATCATAAATAGCACCTTTTGTCCCGAAAAATGACTGAAATATGCCATCGTAACTAACACGTACCGGCGTAACCAACATTTTCAAATTTTACAGGAGAGCTAGGGCACGAAAATCAGCAATAAATAAGACTGAAAATGACATATTGATTTTTTTGTCTGCACGTTGATGTTTTTTTGTTAGGCTAAAATTATGTAGAACTTTGTTTTGGCATGGTTTAATTTTGTAAAAGTTAAAAAAAAATGTACATTTACGCCACTCCTTTTACTGCCAGCAATTTAAAACTGGACATGACAAGAAAAATAAACATCTTGTTTAAGTCGACATTCACAACAACACAACAATATTTATAGGTTATGTTTACATATTATTAGAGACACATGCGCCGGTACGTGTTGCATAATTATCGGTCAAACAGAAAACCAGTTGAAATAGTTTCGTATACAAATGTTTAAGAACACTGTATCCTCAGTATGAAGGATATCATCTCATTATTAGCATAGAGAACACCTAAGATCATCAATTTTATACATTTTCAACAACATAATAATTCAGTTATGAACTCTCCTGGTTGGTGTTGTTTGGTTGTTTGAATCTGCTAGCCCCAGTGGCGACGCGTGACTTTTTCTAAACTGTTACCAAAACCAGATGCGAAAAATCTCATTAAAAAAGGTTTATTTTGACACTCCCACATATAAGTTTTTGCTTATTTTTGGAATTGTATTTAAACTTTTTCTAAATTAAGGTAAAAATTGCTGTACTGGGCGTCTGGGGCATTTGATGTACCTCATCGTCTTATGCCTTCCAAAAAACAGTAGACGTTTCTAGATGTTCGGAATTTTTTTTATCTTTTTTGGCAATTAATCTTAACAATTCCCAGTAATTTCCTCTATTATCAGAGTCATCCCCTTCAAAATGACCCCGAAATGGTAATTCATGTTTATCCAAAAAACATACTGCATCTATAAGTGTGCTGCCTAAAACCTTGGTTAAGACAACTTTCGATTCTTGTTTTGCGAAACTGAATTAAATTGGCTACACATCTCACATGTAAAGGAGAAATTTCATGTCTCTTCTTTAGAACCCTAAAACTATTTAAATCGTTGCTGGTCCACCCATTTTTCTGTAGAAAACAGAAGACATGGCCAACAATACAATCTGTTTCGAACTACTTTGTTCGATTCCTTTTTAAAATTATCTAAAATAAGTGTTTCAATTATCTCTTTTTTTTTTCTTCAAAATTATACAAGAATGACTTTTCAAGTAGTTAATCGATTACGCAGCGACACTCATCCAAGTTTAATTGGACGCTCACTACAGCCGGCAACCAAAACGATTACTAACGAGGGAGAAGTGAGTCACCAAAACAAAAAATGTTAGCAAGTCCACATAATAATCGCCCAAGCACTTGGGCCACCGCGATCAGACACGAGCCGGCACAGACGGTCCCCGACGGACTATCAAGTGTATCCATAAACGAAAATGGTAACAACCGACAACCAAGTCGAGGTGAGGCGGCTTCATCTGCTATTTACTAAAATACTAGTACATATTGCTGTCGGTAAACAAATAAATGAAATTATTCCACAGTACTTAGTCACAAATTATTTAGTTTTAAGATTTTTAACTGTTACCAGTGGTAACAATGGTTACATGAACGCTTCGCCACAGGCTACCCCAGAATTTCGCTTTCCAGACTAAATGGTCTAATGTTTTGGACACCCTGTAGCAATCTAACAGGCTTCATGTTTAAAATCCCTGATTAACGTATTCTAAATGAAAATAGATCTTAAGATAGATGAATCTCAGCATCTTGAATGCAACCACAAGTATAACAAATATAATAATAAAACAAAAAAAAAACAATGTTTCTGAAGAACGCAGCACGCCCAAAGGTAATATCGTACGTTTCCATATACATGGTACTGAAATATCCCCATATCGAGATATACATACACAGTTCTGAAGAATCGAGAAATCCAAATGTAAGTTATAAACCTGAAGGTAGCCTAAATAGTGGAAGTAATTCACATTTTCCAAGCTCAAACTCAACCAGCGGCGCATAATCGAGTTGGTATGTTCCTGCAGCAGAGGAAAAAAGAATATCTTCTATGCTACCAACATAGATATTTAAATGGAACAGTTATGAATCTCATATATCAGTTGTCTATCCTTGAAAATTGCTATCAGGTGATTCGTTTTAGAGAGTTCTATATATGAGATAAAAAGTTTATAAAAATGATTTAAAATAAATGTATGTTTGTAAGGTGTGCTAAAACCGTAATGTCATAGCGACAACAACTTGTCATACTTAGTGCTGTACAAAGTTCACCTGGAGATTTTCTAGATACTTGCCACAGGTTTTCAATGCAATCATAGGATAATTTGTGAACATTTTGAATCTCTTAAGTTAAAATGAGGCTTCTCTCATAATAATAATCAAATATTCATAGGAATTCCATAAGGGTCTTGCCCTTCCAGCGACAAACTACACTTGCACCTTGTTACTTGACAGTTTAATCTTGTTTTCCGTTTACCATTCACAACTACAGTGACATGACTTTCCTATTTCATTCCACTGTGTATTGAAATTCAAATCTTGCACCTCACACAAACACGTAACACCCTGCGGAATACTCCCTATATTTATATTTTTCTTGTGGCCGTTGAGTTTACCCAGCTATTTACCTCAAGCCACACACACAAACCATCGGTCTTTTATTGACACTCGCAAACTGCTTCCGGTCGCAGAATGTTTCCTGTCCGGTTATTCCACTCAAAGGCGTTCGTGAAAGATGGCCTAAGAGGATGCTCAATATCGTGCTTGCATCTTCTTCGATACATACCTTCGTTACGGATCGAGATAGCTACGATTTTTTTTCGCAAAACGAAAGAAGAAAGTCTCATGATTAACCCGATATACAATGATTCCTGTTAGGCGGGGTATTGTAGGTTTGATAATATTACGAAAGCGAGCGCGTGCTAGCGGAACGTCCAAAACGTGCCATTTTCGGCTTATGACGATCGCTTCATCCAATATTGGATCATACCGAATCGCATTGTCCTTTTTTACGCGTGAAAATAAACATTCTTGAATAGATTCAGAATTTCTATATGCTATAGTCTAAACGGTACCGGACTATAACTATAATCATAATAACAATCTAGTAGGTTGCAATTTTTACCGGCAGCTGATGCAATTAGGCTTTGACGTTTAGCAGTTTATAGAAGTCATCATCAGTTTAAATACGATACAAATGTTTGTAAGCCCTAATTAGTGCCATAGATCCATCCTAAAGAGACCAAAAATCCACAACATAGTAAGACTTTGTGCTTATAGCAGTCTATTATTGTCTAGTGATACCGGGTGCCGAGTGTTTACAGTTTTTCGGTTCAGACGACGTGCCACAGTGTATATCTATCGTGATAATAATTTATTTTATCTTTCAAGAAGTTTTAGAGGTACCCTTATTAATCGTTAGCAAATTTAAATAAGGTAAACAATTTTCATTCCTGTCTATGTATAACAATGGCATTGACTTAACATCACAAAACAGAAAACATGTACACTGAAGAAGGAACAATCCCGTGCTATCCATAGGCCAACACGGTTGATTTATGTCAGTGTCAAGCGCCATCTTTTTTGCACGTCACGTCCTTGCCGGAAGTACGCGACGTTGCCGGCTCCTCACATAAATCTGAGTCTGTTATACAATTTTATAGAGGGCATCAATGCTATATGGAAAATTTATCTTTTCTTATAGACGATAAAAGAAAATGGTTAGTGGTTAACGGATAACATATAACGGATAACATATAACAAATAACAGATCACAGATTAAAAGATAAAAGATAACAGGTAACGGGTAACGGATAACGGATAACGGATGACGGATGACAGATGACAGATGACAGATTACAGATGACAGATAAAAGATGCTGGAGGATAGAAAATGATTACAGATAGGGGTAAATTATATCGCTAGCATTGCATTAGCATACCAGCAACTGCGCCACGGGAGGTTTTAAATGAAGCCATCATCGTACGATATTTAGCATAGCGTTAGCATGCTAGCAAATGCGCTAGTTATAATATTACTTTCCAACTACTGCTCGACTTGGACGACTGATCGAGGGTGGTATTCAAGCATTTGGTTCAAGGACAATAGTTATAGGTTGTCTCTGCCAAATGCCCCACTCTATAATTGAAGGATCTACAAAATCATTCAAGCAAAATCACTTTTCTTCACAAAACAATGATTCGCGCGGGTCGAAAATTGTCTAAGGAGTTCGACAATATACACCTTAGGAAAAACCATTGTTATACATGGGAAATCATTTCTTGGCAACAGCGCATCGGCTCGTCTACTTTCATCGCTATTCGTACATATTTCCTACTGTTAACCGCAGACCTGTATCACGAATGAGAATAATAGGCAGATACGCTGTGTTGCCAATTTGAGTAGAGCTTCCCGAATTGTGGGGAATTTAGAGTTAAGTGTTGATTCATACAAGCTTTTAATCAGCATGGCCTAGACGTTAGAACTTCATAAAGATAACACTGAAGCTGAATGCTGCTGGAGTATAGTGTTTCGAATATTCAAAGCGGAGCGGGACACTATACTCGTTCAATGGGTCATCAAGCCACAGTCTTTTCAACAAAGAAATTATTTTACGAAAATGCGTTATATTTTTACGATTTTGTCGTCACCAAATCTCTGTTTCTCAAAATGTACGTCTATTGTAGAATTTTCAGCAAACTAAGCAATCTGGTGATCTAGTATTTACTCAACATTACGGATTTCACGAAATACATTAAAAAATGTGACCTAGATACCTAACTGCCCCAAGCTCTGTAAATATAACACCTTAAACCATTGTTACCAGGTGCTCAGTCAGGTTGATTGTCATGTTGTACTGCGCAAGTCAGCAAACAATCTGGCGTAATAAACGTTAGGAATCATCAGGTATTGCCAGATTCCCGAATACCGGGCACCATAGTAACCGTTATAGTTGTCCTTCAAAGTTGTCAAATCGCCCCTATGGCGCAAATTCGCCACACCAGGCAACTGTGCTATAAACAAACCCTGTTTATCACTACTATTTGATAGTCATATGGTAGTTGTAGCACTATCTAGCGGTCCAAGATTTCTCTCAATACTGTTGTATCTCTACTGGCAACAAGAATAGGGATTACAAAATCATTTATACAACAATATACAAACATGAAAAATATGATTTGAACCATGAAACATTAATACAATTTTAATAGTTTGAATTTTTTTCATTTTTGGAATACTCTTATGTGGAATCCGCAGCTATTTTTCCAGAAATTTGGGTAGACTTAGATTTCTTAGAAATATGACATATTGGTATCGGCAACTCTGCGAATGGGAGAAACAAATCGTATTTGTTGAGCGCATCCGTCTAAGCGGCAAGCGCCAGCGCCCGTTCTGCCATCTCTCTCTTTTATCACTCTTCTATTTTACCCCATTGCCCGTCACACTCCGACGCTGCCAGATATGATCCTACAATCGAGTGTCTTTCACGCACCTACATACTTTTGTATATTTCCATCTCTCTTCCTCATCATAATGTATAATAATGGTTTTTCCCAAGGTGTATGTTGGGCTTGTTGGGTACACTTTTATCTCTTGATGGCGGACTATCTTTGTCACAGCCCATCAGCCACTTAAACAGGGAGCATTGGATGACCCGTAAAAGAAAAAAAAATGTTTCTTCTGGCAAGTGTGTCTACTTTTCTTCAGCCCGTTTCAAGGAAAACTATTACATTTCAATCAGTTTTAAGTAGTGACTCATTCTCAAAGACTATAAAGCTTTTTCATCCTTGGAATAGTAGTAACCTTGTGTGAAAATTTCATCAAAAGCCTAGCGGTGCTTCTGAAGTTATAGGCGGTTATGAAATTAGAGGACAGACCGACAAACAGACAAACCAACCGAAATGAGTGACGCGGTTTTTCGTGATGTATATGGCATATAACATCCGGAAAACATAATATCTCATTTTCGGAAATTTTAACAATGCTTACTCGTCACGAAGACACTTGAGACCACTTTGTTTCTAACCGAAAAACTGAATTCGGAGTAGCTGGTGGTTCACCAACTTTGACGTTAAGTGGAGGTCACGAGAATAACCACAGAATACTTCAGATGTTACATTAGCAACGCTAGTTATTAGAAAAGTTGAAAGTAAATAGCATTGTCTATACACCTAGTACAGAATCTTCAATAGTTGCTTATAGCCTTGTCGAAAAGGATCAGTACGACCATGCATTCAACATACGATCTGCATGTGTGACAAGGCATACACAACACCAACGGAAATAAGAATACGTATGGCAGTAAACAATTTTTCATTTTCGCTTTCGAACTTGATCTCGTTATGCAAACACCACTGTGAATACATACATGTGTGAATAGAGGATAAGAGATGTCGACTGTAAAAAAGAGAAAGCTCTCAGTTCCGTTAGAGAACATGTTCTATCTGAAGATTGCATCAAGATATTGTTAGCTCATCCAATTTTCTAGAACAAAAGTTATCGATTAAAACAGTTAATATCTCAAAGAAGGAATTATCAGAAACTAAGGTAACTATACTAAGTGACGTATAAATCCGAACACCCAGTTTAAATGGTTTTATTTTAATAAAATTTTGTATAAGTACTTAATGAAGCATAATAAGTAAATGATAAAAATTTCAAAATGATTGCACTGCTTTAAAGCCCTTTGACATTCAATAATGTGTGGATGCACCCTGATGTGCTACGCATTCTCCAACGCGCCTAGGCATGCTTCTGATCAGGTGGTCAATGTCCTCCTGTGGTATCTCATTCCAGGCAACCAGCAACTCCTCTCGAAGTGCTTCTAGAGTCTGAGGAGGACGTTGCAAATTGAGCAATCTCCTACCCATCATATCCCACACGTGCTCAATTGGGGATAAGTCGGGAGATCTTGGTGGCCATGGTAACAATGTGACATCATTATGTTGAAAGAAGTCTATTGTGACTCTTGCAACATGTGGTCGGGCATTATCTTGTTGGAAAGTTGGATCTGCCAGGGTGTCAAGATAGGGTAAAAGATGGGGTTCTAGAACTTCGTGGATATAACGCTGCGCGTTCATGTTACATCTGATGAAGATTAAAGGTGACCTGGAACCATAAGCTATAGCACCCCAAACCATAACGCCAACAGTGTGATGAACATGTCTTTCAACAAAAAACTGTGGATTCCTCCTTTCACCATGTCGCCTTCTAACCCTGGCACGACCATTGTGCATGCCTAAACAAAATCGAGACTCGTCACTAAAGACAATACTATTCCATTCCTGATCCCAGAGTGACCGTTGTCTGCACCACTCAAGACGATTACGTCGGTGTTCTCGAGTTAAAGGGAGGACCCAGTGTGGCCGGTATGAAAACAAGCCAAAACTTCTCATTCGTCGGTAAACACTTCGCATGCCAATAGGTCTTCCGTGTTCTGCAAACCATTCATTTGCAATGGACCTGGTAGTAGAGAAACGGTCCCTTAAGGCCAATAATCTTAGGCGGCGATCTTCACAGTCTGTTGTTCTACGGCGGCGTCCAGTGCCACTTGCTCTTTACGTACGGCCTTCTCGAAGCCATGCCTGACAACACCTAACCATAGTGTCTACACTTCTTTGCACTCTAACTGCAACTGCCCGAAAAGAATGTCCAGCTTCCCGAAGTCCCACTATACGGGTCCTATCAAACTTACTAAGTTGACGAAATCGTACAGGTCTCCGTACTCTAGGCATCGTAACCGATCGTAAAGGATGTCAAGAACCAAAATCCGCCAACGTTGATTCTTTACTGCGGCTGAAATATTCATTTTTAGAGCATTAGTGAATTAAAAAAAAGCAGAATAAAAACCGGAATGTCCAACTGATAAGGCTGAAAATTTTTTCACTTGTTATTTACAGTAAGATAAATACATTCACCAACTTTTATTAAAATAAACCATTTAAACTGGGTGTTCGGATTTATATGTCACTTAGTATATTCTCATAATCGCGTATACTTTTTTCAGGATTGACTACAATTTGTTTAGATTTCCCTCAATACTGCATGGAAACATTAATGAATGGTACTGTAAACAGTGCACCCACTGAAGCAAACATATTTATTTTACACCTTGTAAAGATCATAATGATTATGCTAGCTTAAGAAGCTGGGATATTTCGTATTGCGCATGATCAATATAGCATAAACTGACTTAAAACCGCACTAGTGATTGGATAAGTGAATAGATTGGATTTCAAGCAAAATAGTCGTTTTCTACCTTTCGAATTGTGCGATCCTAACGTCTGGCATACCGCACTCACACTTTTCAACCTGCTGAAGTTAACTTTTGCGTAAGTGATAAGAGTTTCGCTGGCTTAGCGATATATCTACGACACAATGCGAACTAATTTCGATTTTCATTTAAATATATGCATATGAATGAGTGGTATACGGGCACTGCTTCCTAAGTACACAAATGGAGGGACCGATATGAATAGTTTTATCAATGTTTTATCGATTTGTACATTAGTTGCACCATATAGAAATAGCTCTTACCGAGAATAATTATACAGAATATCTGACAATTTTCTTTTGAGATTCAAATTGCTTGGTTAAGGGAAAATTGAGAGCTTCAACTAGGACACGTCAAAGTGACAGCGGTTTGTAACCTTCTCAGATGACACTTTGTCAGGGTGGTATTTGGGATCTTTTTCACCCCTAATTAACACACCGAGCAAGATTAAACATTGCCTTAAAACAAACTAAGCCTTAAGACATTGTTCAGATTCTGGTAAGGGAAGACTTGGGTTTTAATTTAGATATTTGAGTTTTTAAGCATCGAAACTGCGCCAATTTTTTAGGGTCTTTCTGGAATTGAATCGCTTATAACCTGGAAACGATCAACTTTAGAGAAAAGTTACTTAGGACCTCTTTTTAGCTACCCTAGGGACAAAGGAGTGGTCGTATCGGCCAGTTATGGATATAACTTTGACACGGATGGAAGGCCGATTGCCAGGTACATCGCGCGGCGACATCATACAGAAAAGCTCTGAGGAGCATAGCCTGTTGACGTAACGGTAGAAGACAGGTAGATCATCGACGGCCCTTCGGTACAAATGTTTCCGAGACTGACCGTTAGAAAAGAGTGATCGATCAGTCGGACAGCTCTCGTTTGAACAGCATCGAGAATTAGTAATCTGTTCGGGGCGGCAGCACCCCAAACATGTGAGCAGTACTCGAAGCTAGGGCCTTGTACAGCGTGAGTAGGACATGCCGAGGGACATACTTCTTAGTTCTTAGTACTAAGCAAATATTCTGGTTTTCTTCCAGCAGCTGCTGCTATTTACGACATGTGTCCGTGCCAAGTCAAGGAATCCTTTGAAAAAGAGATTTTTGCAATGCCTCTGTTTTGAATTTAAACTATAGAACATTACGTAGCAATCCTCTTACGACTATTCTTTTCATTAAATTGTTATTTTTTCATAAAATGTTCTTTCTATGGATTGAGATTTTTTGTATTAGTGATAAAAATCGAATGTGCAAGTAAACGCTGTTCGTATAGTTGCATTGACAACTTGCAACACTTGAAAAAGACGGGAGTTGCGGAAATTCTGACTTACTCTTAGGAATAAATGTGTATATGTAATTAGAGAAGAAAAAAGGAAATTCTACGATAAACAAATCGATAATAACAAGTGCGACAGTGTAAAGATGTGGAAGACTTTAAAAAGACTGATCAATTCGAAGCCGCATGATTGTGTAAGTCAAGTTCAATTCGAAAACGGTACCGAAACAAATTCTTTGGTGATTGCAAACAAACTAAATGAATATTTGTGGAAAGTATTGTTGATATTGTGGGTACTGCCAATGCTGCACCTGACTATATGAAAATCAGTTTCCAGGGGAAAATGTTGCATACACTTTCAAAATTTCACAGCCTATCATTGAATTATCTAAGAAAAAAAGTAAACAGTTTAAAATCAAATAACAATTGTGCCGAAATCACTACTAAAAACGTGCTGAAAAACTGTTTCGAAATTTTGGGATATCCTGTATTAAATTGGATCAATTGTTCACTGAGAAGCAGTTCTTTTCCTGAAAATTTGAAATGCTCTACAATAACACCAGTTCCCAAAATAAAAAATTCTAAAAGATGCAGCGATATGAGACCAGTAAATGTGTTACCAGACATTGAAAAATTATTAGAGTCCATAGTGCATGACCAATTAATGCAGCTTATAGAAGAAAACAAAATTTTAGTTGAGGCGCAAGCAGGCTTTCGAAAAAAATATTTCACAGAAACAGCTTTCCAGTTGGTAACTGAGAATTGGAGAAGAGCCATAGACTCAGAAGAAGTTGTCATAGCAGTATTTTTGGATTTGAAGAGGGCATTTGAAACGATTGATAGAGATATTTTGTTAGGTAAATTGAAGGGATATGGTATAACAGGAAGTGTTTTAGATTGGTCTAAAAGGATGCAAGTTACAAAAGTTAATGACACTATTTCATCAAAAATTGAAAATACGTTGGGTGTTCCACAGGGCAGTATCCTGGGACCACTTCTTTTTATTTTATACATAAATGATTTACCTGCCATAGTCAAAAAATGCGAAATTCAGATTTTCGCCGATGACACTATGATTTATATAAGTACTAAAAATATTCAGTCTGGTATCTCTTATATAAATGAAGACTTGAAGCTTGTCTCAAAATGGTTAGCATCTAACAGACTTAAACTAAATGCAAGTAAAACGAAAGCCTTGTTAATCGGAAAAAAACAATGAACAAATGTTCAACTGAATATTGATGGTGAAGATATTGAATTCGTAGAAAATTTTGAATACCTGGGGGTTTTTGTTGATTCTCGATTAATTTTTGATATTCATTATGAAAAAGTTATAAATAAGATTAGTAGTAAAGTGGGATATTTATCGAGAGTTTCTGGATGTCTGAGTTCATATAGCAGAAAAATTATCTATAATACCATCATTCTTCCAAATTTCTTGTACTGTTCGACTATTCTATATTTAGCAAATAATTCCATTTTTGAAAGACTGCAAATTTTACAAAATAAGTGCATGAGAATAATACTAAATAAAGATAAATATACTCCAATTAGGCAAATGCTTAGCAAATTAAAATGGCTCAATGTAAAAAAAATTATCAAATATCTTGTGATATTCATTTATAAAGTAAAAAATAATATATTTCCATCAAGTCTAACTAATTTAACATCATCAAATGTCGACCATCATTTACATAATACCAGAAATAAAGATGACTTCCATTTAATGACCAAAAAGTATAACATATGCTACAAATCTGTATTCCATCAAGGGTTGATTGAATATAATAAATTATACTCGGAGATAAAAGACCAGAAAACTTTGACAAAATTTAAAGTAAAACTGAGAAATCACTTGTTAAATCTACAATTATAGGTTGCCCAGCATTTACATCATGTACCATATGGCTTGAATTTACTAGTTCTAAGTTGTTTACAATTATTCTGTTTATGTAGCCAAATGTGCTAAATAAATCTTTCTACTACTACTACTACTACTACTCTTAATGAATATGAAACAATTATGTTTTAAACCTTTTATTTAATGTATTTATGATTTAGGCCATTGCCATTACTCATTAGGAAGCAAATGTAGAAAAAACAAAAACTCTCGCTTTACATGACCATTCTTATAATACTTGGCATTTGGCGGTCACCACTTATACCTATGTTCTGGAGAGGGTTGGATTTAGTAGCAACTAAGTCTTAATTATTATTATTATTATTATTATTATGATAATTGAGATGAGCAGAGTACACAGTACTATAAGCTCATGCAGTAAATATAGTGTACGGACACGTAACACAAATACATCAAATAGAAAAAAATACAGTTCATAGCTATAAAGTTTGTACACTCCTCCAGCTATCATACTGCACTTTGAAGCTATTAACTGAAGTAGCACCAACCACACTTTCAGGTAAACTATTCCAGGTGTTGAGTATGCGGTTGGGAAGAAACCACTGTCGGACTGTTGTTTTAAATGGCTCCTTATGCAGTTTGAAGCTGTGTCCGCGTAGATTGCTGCGCGACAGATGGTATAGATGCATGAGGTTGGTGCCCATCAAACCATGAAGTATCCTGAACGTAACTATAAGATCGCCACGAAGTCTTCGCTCAGAGAATGAGGTCAGGTTGAATAATTCAAGGCGATCTTCATAGCTTGGTCTTCGTGCTCCAAAAGGGATACGAGTAGCCCGACGCTGTAGTGATTCGTCGAGATTTCTATCGCGCAGAAGCACAGTGTCCCATACCGGGCCAGCGAATTCAAGAATTGGCCTCACGAATGCCTTGTAAATGAAGGGGCAAGTGTTGACATCGGATCCTTTGAAAGACCTCTCCAGCATATATAGAAGTTTCTTGGCTTTTAATGTAACGTGGTGAATATGCTCTGACCAGGAAAGACGATCGTTGACTACAACGCCCAGATCAGTGTGGCTCGAAACTGCTTCGATGTTGTGGTCAGAGATCTTGTATGTAAATCGCGGATTTGTCTTCCCGAGGTGAAGGACACAACACTTAGTTAGATTTAAGGGTAAAAGCCAACTGACGGACCATTGACAAACAATATCAAGATCTCGTTGAAGCATAGCAGAATTTACGACAGTATTGTAAATCTTGGTGTCGTCGGCATAAGCTGAACATGTGGAGGAAATCAATGCGGGCAGGTCACTTGTATACAGAAGGAACAGCACTGGCCCCAAGACAGAGCCTTGAGGAACTCCACTTGCTACATGATGAAGGTGAGACTGGCTATCACTGACGCGCACAGAGAAAGTCCTCCCGGTGAGAAAAGCCTTAATCCACAGTAACATCTCGCCTCTTATTCCCATACATTCCAACTTAAACAGAAGCCTTCTATGTGGTACGCGATCGAAAGCCCTAGAAAAATCTAAGTAGATTATAACAACAGGAGTCTTTGTGTCCAGATACTGAGTCCAATCGTTGAGAGAGTGGAGAAGGTTGGTCATTATTGATCGACCAGGGAGAAATCCATGCTGATTCTTAGGGATAAGGTCATTTTCGAAAGCAAATGACTGGAGCTTATCTAATATGATTCTTTCAGCTATTTTGGCGGCGATAGGAACGAGACTTATTGGTCGATAATTTTTAGCGGAGGATTTGTCGCCCTTTTTGAATCCAGGGGTAACAGAAGCACTAAGCCAGCATGAGGGTAGGGTATGAGATCTAAAAGACGATGTGAATATCAAGCTTAATGGTAGGGCCAGTGCTGAAGCGCAGTTTTTAAGTACAGCAGCCGTCATCCCATCTTTACCAGGGGAGGAAGAGGTCTTCAGATTTCGCAGGTGCATTAATACATCTTCAGGCAGGAACTCAACTTCGCAAAGGCTGTTGGGACACCTATGGCAGATAGTGGTCGGTAGAAGGTCTCCATTAGGCTCATCGACGAAGTTATCACTAAAGGACTCTGCCAGTAAGTTGGCAGATTCGGTGGCATCCATGTGGAGATGACCGTCAGCGTCGCGGATCTGAGGTGATGAAACTTTGGAATTCAGGTTTGTTCTTAGATACCGAAACAGCTTCTTCTTATTTTTGGAGGTAACGAGTTTTCGTTCATAAGCATGTTTGGCATTATGTAACGTTCTAGATAGGAGGTTAGAAAAGGATCGATGAGACACGTAATCTTGTGAATGGTCACTCCTCCTAAACCGTTGCCACAAAGATCTCTTGTGACGAAGCATCCTCGATATGTTAGAGTTGATCCAGGGCTTTAAGGGGTCACAGTATACCTTCTTTTCAACAGTATTGTCAGCCGTTTCGCTTAGGACTCGTTGAGCGAAAGTGTCCCACATATCTTGGGTGCTACGGTTGTTAAGCAAATCAGGCCAGTTGACTTCAGACAGGGCTTGGTTAAGAGCATCGTGGTTTACAATTTTGATGGTTTTAAACTTATCGGTTGTAGAACGACTATTTATATTGAACTGGAGAGAAGATAAAAGTGAACAATGGTCAGACTTGCCAAAAGGTGGCAAATAATCTAAATTAGAAACAAAGTCTGCGTCGTTAACGAATATCAAATCCAGAGCCCTAGGCGTCTGTCCTTCCCTGAATCTCGTTGGACGATCAACAAGTTGAGATATGCTAGAGTTGCGTAGCAAGTCGATGTAAGCAGCAGAAGAAGAATTGCATTCAGGAATGGTCGACATAGGCCAGCTAATGTCACGTAGATTGAAGTCACCAGCTATGAAAAGGTTGGTGTTTTTATTTAAGAGATCTGAAATGAGACTGCACAGGTGTGTGTCTCCCAAACAGGGCCGTGGCCGATATATGCAGCCTATCGTGAAGCTGAAATTTGGGCACCTCAATTCCAAAAATAGATTGTCAATGCCATCGACAGGACTGAAAGAGGGAGATACCGAGAAAGCCGACGCGATTTCCGTGCGAACATAAATGCATACTCCACCAAAACCAGGAGTGCGTGGTGAATCCATTCTATATAAATAGTATCCAGGCAAATTGATGGAAGAGTCGGACACGTTGGAATGGAGCCATGTTTCAGTAAGACAAACGAACGTTGGATTATTGTCTCGAACAAATGCTTGTAGTTCAAGTAGCTTAGAAAAGAGAGATTGTATATTAGTGTAACAAACCGTCCAGTTTGCCACAGAATTTATCAGTTTTTTGAAGGTGTGATCTCCTGGGTAGCTGTGTGTACTATAGAAGGTTTACCACGAACGTATTTTATAGTAATATTACTTTCGCCTGTTGTTTGACGACGTATAAGCTCTTCGCGAAGGTGTTGTAGTTCTTGCATTTGACCTCTGGTTTTGTCGTCAGAGATTTTTACGTGACGAAGCGTGGGGTGGCTAAGGATGGAGTTTTTCTTCCGCAAAATATTGCTGACGATAATAGGTGAGGAAAACACAACTCTAATTAAACGATTGCTTAAAGTTGTTCTGCCAAGGCGAGTGATGCTGAGTCGGTGATTTTCGGCAGATGGTTCAATATGCCTAATTATCTCTGATACTATGTTTATATCATCGTTACCTTCAGCTATGCCCCTCAGAATGATATTGTGGGAACGTCTAAATAACTCCATTGTCTCAGCTTGGGAGCTTGGGGCAATAGGGGTAGAAGAAGCGCCGTTGCCTGAGTGCATCGTCTCATTAGATCTTGCAAGTCTCGATTCAATATTATCAATGTTAGAAGACAGCTCTGTTTGAGTAACCTGGATATTTTGTATGTTGGTTTCGCAGGCCGCTATTAAGTCATCATGCCGAGAGATCGAGTCCGAATGTTGCTGTAGCAAGTTTCTACAATAAGCAACATCAGTTCTGAGTTGAGATTGAGAGTTCTTAATATCCTTTATGTCACTGGCCATAGTTGATAATTGGTTAAGTATAAGGGTGAGAGTGTCGGTAGGGGTAGACTGATCTGGTTGTAAAGGAGCAGTGGTTTCTGAACGAGCACCGCATGTGGAAGAGGTGGATCCGCTTCGGGTAACTCGTCCCTGTTTACAACAGGCTGGGCAAGACCATCGTTCTTTTCCGTCCGACAGTTCTTCGTTGTTATCACTGTATTTTTCTACATTATCCCCATATTCAGGATCTTTCATGTTTTTATTATAATGCAGAGTCTAATAAGAGAGCTGCCATCTTGCGCATTAGAACTGTCTCTGCGACATCAAATATTGCCTTAATTTGTTTGTTTGTTTCAGATTCATTTAGCATTAATGCTACAATGTCCATAATATCCATATTACACTGTATATCACAAAATATATTATGTCTTCAAGACTACATATTTTTATACAAAATTTTATTACCATGAATTCTGGTTTTCCATGAGACATTTTTTCAATTTCCCTTTGAACATTTTCAAACTGCCACACATCTTGATATCATTACTTAGTTTATTAAATTCGTACAATCCCTTTTGAAATACTGACTTGCTCGCTATATTGCTACTGAAGATTTGCAAATGAAAGTCTATACTTCCTCTAGTAGAATAATTGTGGAACTCATTTTCCAAGTGAATTTTCTAAGTGATTTGGTAGAAGATGATACTTGAACATGAAAATGAAAACCAAGTAGGCTATGAAATTTTTGATATTTAACCATTGTAGATCTTTCAGCATAAAATTTATTCTAGTATAGTTATTTTTATTTAATATGGTTCTCATGGCTTCATTTTGTAATATTTGTAATTTTGAAAATACAGTTTCACTTGCAGTGAACAAAATAGTCGAACAATATAACAAATGAGGAAGAATGATAGTGTTGTACACAATTGTTTTTAGAATATAAGCTAAATTCTATAAAGGTAATTTATTTTCTTGGATATTTTTGAAATAATATATGCATAGTGCCCTTCAAATTTTAATTTACTGTCTACGTATAGGCCCAAATATTTAAATGACTCGATTGACACAATTTTTTCATGATTAATTGTAAGATTTATCGTATTTTGATCCAAATATTTTCCTATTAGCATACGAGTATATTTTGTTATGTTTTTATTTAGTTCAAGTTTATTTACATTTAACCGCTTTATTACGTTTTTCATATCATTATTTAACATCTCTATTGAAGTTTCAATGTCTTTATTTGAAATAGTTGAATTTTGCAGTGTTGTAAAACATCAAGAATATCGTTAATATATAAAATAAATAGTAATAGACCTAATTTGCTACCCTGTGGCACACCTACCGCAATGTTTTTAATGTTTGATAATGTATTGCCAACTTTAGTTCTTTGACTTCTACTGATTTAATAATTTTGTAATAAGTTGAATATTGAACCTTGAAATCCATAGCAATGCAATTTCGTTAACAATTTCTCCCTTTCAACAGTCTCAAATGATCTCTTGAAATCTAAGAACAATGTTACTGTAAACTTTTTTTCATCCATATTTCGCCTCCATTCTTCTTATTATCTTATTTTCTTCAATATATTCAATGACTTGTTCGTATATAATTCCTTCTAAGAGCTTCTCGACATCTGGCAGTACATTAATTAGCCGCATGACTAAATTACTTTTCATGTTTGTCGAACCCCAACTCTGACTCCAGAATAGATCGGAAAAATATAGTGGGACCCCCAGCACATACATCCTTTCTATTTTCTGGACCTGTGGTTGTCAAGTTATGTTATCATCATCCTTTTTGATGATATTGAGGATAAACTGTGTGTTTTTTGGAATAAAGCCCAAGTGATTTTCATTTATTTATTATCTGTCCATCAAATAACACTATACAAGTATGACTTAATATTGAAAAGCTTTTTCTACATCAAAAGCAACCTGTCGATTGTTACCTCCACTTACAATAAAATTAACAGACAACACATATTGACATTAATATCACAAAATAAAGCAGAAGTAAAGAATATAACGAACACCTTTTGTAACCGAAAGTGACAGTAGTTTGTATCGTGTGAACTAGTTCACGATGTACGACAATCTCACATTTCGCGTAGAAAAGTACAAGTACTGAATTTAATCAAGACTCTATACACAGAAATCGGTTGGTTTTTGAATTTTATTATAAATTGAGATTTTGCAGTGCTCTATATGTTAGGTTATGTTGATGTATACAATCTGGTGAGCCATGAGGTACTTTTGTTTTATTTCAGATAAAAATGATGCTTTAAGAGAAACATGAATACAAACAAATGCACTTTAAATAAAGGTGTAACTGACCTTTCTCATCTTAAGCTAAGTCGTTTAGATTTTTAGGTTAAGGCAGATCAATTGATGCGTTAGAATGTTGTTCTGTGGGGGGTTGAACCTCATTTCCGAGTCCGGGATCTGTTCATATTAAAAAATTATAAAAACGTAACATCAATAACAATATTCCTAGGAGGAGACAATATCGACTTCATCTGAATTTATCATTCAACAACTACATTAGCTACATATAAAATCTATGAGATAGTTACATAATAATATGGTTATTTGTGTATTTTGCATGCTGGCTAGCGCGGTCAACAATAATAAGGCCTATCTGTTTATCGATCACTGCGTATTGACAATTTTTAATGTGCACTGGTTATAATGATCACAACACGTTACTAACCAAAGTATTACAATGCTTGCAGCACAAATACATATATAGGCTAAGCTAGGATAAATGCTTCAAGCTATGGCAGAGCGTACTGTATACACAAAATAATTAAACGTGTTGAGAGTAGGTTGAGACACCTGTCCAGGGCCGGCTTTTGTGTGCCTTGCGTGAAATGATAAAGTATGGGCCCTTTCTCAAATTAATGTTGCATGTCCCTTTTTTGAACTGCCTGTTTGTATTCCAAATCCTTTCCATCTGATTATTTCATGGTAAGAAACAATATTTTTTTTTGCAAAAAAAAGTTTTTGGTGCATTTTATTGCGTATTCTTTCTTCAACCGTAACTTGTTAACAAGTATTAGTACAGTTCTGAAATTGTATAATTATCAAAACTCTACTTCTATATTAGATAAAGCGTGTGATTTATTCCATTCTCATCACTTTTTCTCTTCGAAAAATCTTTTATTTTCTTGAAACCTTGTTTTGCGGGTTGAGATTTCAAAAACATCAAAGATTTTTCGAAGAAAGAACGTGGTAAGAAAAAACGTTATCACCTGCTTAATTCTTCCATAAATGTGGAACATTATCATACAACAACAAAAACAAACTGATGAAAGATTGTTTTTCAGTCATCTCTTAACACATCATGGAACAATCAGACGAAAAATATAAGAATTCTCCTCTAGACGGCTGTTCAAAAAAGGGACATGCCATTGAAAATTTTGTGCCTCCTATAGCACTGCGCCCTGAGAAGACTTTCTACATGATAACTATCAGTAGCCGGGCCTCATAAGATTCAGATTTGCATCTCAACTTCAGTCAACATGGCAACTTGAGGCGTCCATGACTGGGATCCTGGACTGAATCGTGAATAGTTTTTGAAGGATTTATTTTTTGAAGTTTGGAGCCTTTTTTCCAGCCTTTGCCATTGAAATTGAAATTATTACGACACTTGCTCTGAACTAATGAATAAAACACTGATGATGTAGTTGAATATTGTTTAGAATACGCGATGTTACAAAGTATTTCAAAATGGAGTCGGTGGATGCCTTAGTTCTAAAAGATACACTCCAGTGCTCAATTAGGAGTAACGAAGGCAAAAACCGTATCAGAATTGATGAAACACCACGCAGCGTTGTTTCATCCAAACAATTTTCAATCCTTATTTTTTGCTTGGTATCTTACAATAACAATCGTCGTTATTTTAGGTTTTCTTAGTTATGTGTGATCTTCATTCCTCTTAAAACAAACAAAACTCTCGTATGTAAGCTTAGCGTAAGCATGATATGCGAATTCATATACTAAATAATTTATGTCCTATAGGGATAGGGCACGGTTGTTCACAACAAAAGTTATTACCTAAAAGTAAATAACGATAAAAATATAATATACAGCATTAGAAACATATTACCCGTGAAATTGAAGAAAAACAAACACACATAGATAACAACCATATAGCTTTGAGACAACAAAATAGCTATAACAAATTAGACAAAAATAAATATGTAGATCTACATATTTACAGTATGTGAAAAACAAATGAATGGTATTGCAACTTAAGCGCATATTTATACATACGAAAAAACAGTCAAATCTTACCCATTCAGATATTAAGGACAATTATGTACAATTGAAATGTTGAAACTCTCGCCATTTTTGAAACTGAACGTTATAAAATTAATGAGCTATTTCATTTTTTGGATGTAATATGATAGTAAAGGTATATGATAACAAATGTGAGAGACCATAACGTAGCGAGAAGTTTGAACATCACTATCAAAATAATATTTAGCATTTTTTAACATGCAATGAACCAAAAAGTGACTAAGTAATTCGTTGCTAAAACGTCGCATATACATATTTATAAAACGTTAATTTTCATACTGTAATATCGATGCAACAATGTCGTGTTTTTGCGATACATGTGTAGTTTGATTATGGGTAGGTATATAACATTATAGACATCTACAGAGAAAAACCCGCGAAGCTAATGTAAAAGTTACATAGGTACTTTTTTAGGATATATTGTCATTTTACACAACGCTACAGTAAAACCTCTACTCTACTTCTACTTAAGAGGCGGTAGATAGTTTATACATGGACAAATGCATTTTGAAGACTCCGGTTACGGTTAATAATAATAATAATAGGCGTCTTTATTCCTTTACAACTACATTGTAATGCAGTTAAGGTACTTTCCAAATAAGGTACATTTAAAAATATATGTATATAGCTAAAAAGATGATTCTAAAAGTAAATAAAAGCATGGTTGTGTGATAAAGTCATTGAAGTAATGACGATTTCACTTTTTGTCGAAAATTTGGTAAAGCGTATTGTTTAGAAGAAAAAACCTGACCCTTCGTGTTTCGCATAAAAATAATAATTATCTTGAGGAATGGTCTGTGCTTCATGTCGGGAAAGTAAGCTCGTGTATTTTGCTATAAAACGACCTTTGAACGAACCATGTATAATGCTCAGTAAACTAGTAGTGATAGCGGGAAGACAGATGTTTTGGGATAAGCAATTAGAAATTCTCAAAAACTACTTGACCAATCGACTCCAATTTTGTTATGAACTTTTTACCATTCTTAGATTGATACATGACATTGGTTCTACTTTCTGGGTGAGTTGCTCTCCTACACTCTTTTCTAGTTGTTTCTTAGAGCGAAATGTTTCTGATGCAAGAAGTGGCATGTGTCAGGATAAGTGGATTACATGTTATTTATTTCGATATCGTGGGTCTAAACTCCGGGCGCTGAAGAAAGACATTAAACGTAAACAGTGATCAGCACGTGAACAGATCCCTTGAAAGCATCAACGGATATACTCCAGTCACTTTAGGTCTAAACATCCTCGGCAGTGTATTTCTAGTGAATCCACAGACCCTTTTTCGTGTCATCTTGAGACTAGAAAAAGGATGACTGTTAAAATAAGTTACCTTGATCTTTCATGAGCTCCCAGTACAAAACATCATCGATATATTTTTGATGTAGGAACAACAAATTGGTTTAGAAAACATCCACTTTGAACCTAAATTGACTGGAGTAACATCGATCTACAAACAAATTCAAGGTCACTAGCAGTCGTCGGCGCTCTACGAATCTGCACAGGTTTGGACTTGTAAACGTGATTGTAGATGACACGACAGGCATCTAACAGTTAATTCACGCACAGGATTGCATTGCATACGCATTACGCATTCAGTAGCGTATACTCGTTTTTCGCGAGTGGAACGTTTTGTTTATATATTGCCTAAGATACGATGTCTGACACAGATACAGCCGACGAAGTGGTTGACATCAGCGCAACCCCACCCAAAAAAAGGGCTAAGAATCTACATTTAAGTGCAAATGAAAAACAAATAATATTAAATATATACAAAAACCAAATTCAAGAAAAACCCGATTTGGTCGTGGACGAAGTTATATGTAAGGTAGCACATATTTCTGGAGTATGTCGGTCCAGTGTTTATAGGATCATTAAGGAATATAGGAGCACTCACTCACTTTCTGAGCCAAAACCGTATCCTGCAAGAAAAAGGATAACGGACGGAGTAGATGACTTTGACAGAACTGCCATCAGGAGGAAAGTGCATAATTTTTTCTTCCGAAATGAGATACCTACAGTAGATAAGATATTAAGATTAGTTAATGCTGATGAGGATCTTCCATCATTTAAAAGAACCACATTCCGAAAACTTTTGAAGGAACTTAATTTTCGATTCTTGAAACGGGGAAGAAACAGTATGTTAATAGAGAAAGAAGAAATTGTTGTGTGGAGAAGGGAATACCTTAGGAAGATTCGGAAGTTTCGCGATGAAAAAAGAAAAATTTACTATTTGGACGAAACGTGGGTGAATGCTGGACATACTGAAGCGAAAGTTTGGGTCGACAAATCAGTAACATCATCAAGGCAGGCTTTTCTAGACGGTCTTTCGGCTGGATTGAAAAATCCTGCAGGTAAGCTCCTTCATCTATCCGGCAATTTAATTTTGATAAATTCGGGCAAATAATATGCTGTGATAGCAGATAATGTGTGATATTCTCCAAAAATGGTGCATTCGCAGTGTAGTCATTAGGAAAAAAACTTCGACCCTCTTTTAAGCGTTATTTTGAAATTTATTATCATTTTTGGGTGCAGTCAATTTGCTTTGAATGGGTTTTGAGAAGTTGCAAACTTCAATTTTCTACGTTTTTCAGTTTTTGATCAGCATTCCGTGACTCTTAAATTCAGCTAAATGAACTCAGTTGCCTCATTCCTTCAAATTTAATCAATCCATAGTGTAAGGAATAATTTATTTCCAGGAAAAGGCAAACGGCTGATCATTTGTCACGTAGGTAGTGAAGACGGCTTTGTTCCCGAAGCACTGTGGGCCTTTGAATCAAAAAAGACAGGGGACTATCATGAGGAGATGGACGGCAATTCCTTTGAAAATTGGTTCTCCAAAATGTTACTAAAGCTGGAGAATAACGCTGTTATTGTACTGGATAATGCCCCGTACCATTCTAGAAAAATAGAAAAAATTCCCACAATGGCAACTAAAAAAGCAAACATACAACAATGGCTGGCCTCAAAACAGATCGATTTTGATGAAACAATGGTCAAGGGTGAATTGATAAGTATAGTCAATAGACATAAATACAAATACGATTTTAAAATGATCGACGAAATGGCCAAAAAACAAAATAAAACTGTCTTGAGACTGCCACCCTACCATTGTGAGCTGAACCCTATTGAGCTGATTTGCGCCAACATAAAGCAATACGTGGCGTCGTATAATAATACTTATAAATTTTCTGATGTTAAAAATCTCTTTCACATCGCAGTCAATAGAGTTACGGCAGAGGAATGGAAAGACTGTATCCGCCACGTTCGGGAGAAGGTTGAGGTCAAAATGTGGGATTTGGACAATGTCGTCGATACCCAAATTGAACCTCTAATAATTCATTTAAGCGATTCAGAAGATTCAAGTTCCTCTTCTGAATGAGTGCGCGCAGCTTACTTACTAATAACTAAAAAGTGTAGTTAACTCATTTGTGAATCTCTAACCGAAATTTACTGTAAAAGATAATAATTATCTTGTATGAAATTTTTGATGACTACCCATAATATCTTGATGCGGTCCTGTAATGTCTCCTGCGCCTAAACACTCACTCACGAGCAATATGCGTGTATTTGTTTGGGTTTAGTTTCTTTCTTCAGCGCCTAGAGTATAGATAGTTGCAGTTTCGTTGAATTTTTGTATTTTTTCTGAGAAGAGCATTATTTCTCAGGAGTTCTGGCGGTGGGTCATGACTCAGGTCAACAGAGCAAAAAACCTCCATCGGGCATAGGACGTTTAGAAATACAACATTACGAGTGCCATCTCTCAGAAACTGCATCTGAAATGTAACTAGACAGCCTTCAAAATGCTATGTAGGTGGTTCAAGAATTATCAGATATTCTTTCATACTTTCATTGTAGTGTTTCACTACCTATTTGCCTATCGCTATTATTACATTGTTTTCTTACAATAATAATGTTATTATATTGCAACAGCTATAAGTTCCGCTTTCAGGTGCACTTTTCAAATCTTCTGTGATAGCCTTATTACTAGTATGGGTCTTCATGGACATATAATATCAAAAAGAGGCATTCCGACAATTGAAGATCTGCCACCCAAGTGTAGCATTGGGTTCCCTCTCCTTAATGGAGAAGAATTTTAAACATATGTGGTTTTGATTGGTCAGGCAAATATGGAGATTATCGACATGAAAACGACAGGATGTTACATAGTAGACACGGTTTCATATTTTAGTAAGAAATCGACCTGTTATGCAGTGTTGAGTGTTGTCGATTGTTTTTTGCGAATTATTTTGGTAAATTTCGGTAGACATTAAAACAAAAAAGCAAACCTTTGCTGCTATTTTGAAAATTGAAGAGGATAGGATTCCATCAAATCCCTGAAGTCAAAAATTCCAGAGCAGGGGGGGCATCAAATGCCGAGTACACAGTGCTCTGGCCTTGTATTTCGTTGAATTATATCAGATATACAGCGTGACACTTGAGTCTCGGAACGGCTCTGTATTTTCTCGGGTAAGATATTTATTTTTCTAAATAGAGACCCCAATTTCGATGCCGGCAATCAAAAGAGCAGAAAATTCTGCGTTCAAACACAATTAAAGTCCAAGGTCAGGAAGACTACTAAAGGTCAATAAATCTCAGAGGATTAGTGATGAAAATAACTATCAAGGCCATGTCTGTAGTAAATTTTGACGAGTGATCCTCGATTTGATCTTGAACTTCACCTTCAAGGTCATTTTTTTCAAATAGAAACCCGCAGGAACAGTATCGGTTAAAAAACATTTGTAACGAGCACCGTAGTTCCCTTGCTTAAACTTACCCGAAGATCTGAACTTGCCTGTTATTTTCGTCACTATTCGTGTGAGATTTCTAGAAGTTTTCCTATCAGAGCACACATTTCATATGACCTCTAGTGGTCACATTGACTTTGAATTCTAATACACATTTGAAGAAAAAAATTTCGGCTTTCTGGATTGTCGCCATCAAATAAGCCTTCCTATTTGGGTAAAGAGTTGATCTTGAAATGACCTTGAAGGTGAGGTTCAAGTTTAAACTTTATAAGTTATATTCATTATGATCTCTGCGAGATTACTAGATGTTTTCTTAGCAGTACATATTTGACCTCTATTTAACCTATTTGGAGAAAGAGTTGATCTTGGAATGACCTTGAAGGTGGGGTTCAAGGTCAAACCTTACCCGCTATTTTCGTCACGATCCCTGCGAGATTACTAGATGTTTTCTTACCAGTACACATTTGACCTCTATTTAACCTATTTGATGTTCAGCGGTCATCTTGATCTTGAATTTTAATACATATTTGAATGTAAAATTTTCCGCTCTTTCTATTGCCGACAAGAAGATTTTTATTAAAAAAAGTTTACTTTGAAATAACATTGAAGGTGAAGGTCAAGGTCAAATCTAAGGTCAGTGTTCACCTCCTCATTGAAAGTTACTGAAGACCTGACCTTAATAGTTATTTGCATCACTCATCGTGTGGAATTTACAAGAGTTTTCATAGAAACACGTTTGATCTTCATTTGACCTATAGTAGTCATCCTGACCTTGAACTTTGTGTTAATAAAAAAATAAACAAAATAAAATAGGGGTTTCTATTTGAAAAAATAAAGCTGATCATGAATTGACGTTGAAGGTGAGGGTCAAGGTCAATTTCAAGGTCGCCGTTGAATTTTCTGCTGAAACTTACTGAATTCTTTTCCAAAAATACCTTATCCGAGAAAATACAGTGCTTTTGGGGCTTTTGCGATAGCCACTAATCTAACTAATAAACCATGAGTTTTTCTATGAAGTTTTCTCAAATGCGCAGATGTTTCACTTTGCCAAACTCTTGTGCCTTATACAATTTTCTCACAAGACAAAAAGCATGGTTCCTTCGGATGTTCAAGTTCTATTTCTTGCATTTCAGTGATGAATAATGCACATGCAGCATCTCAGTCGAAGATTGCATAAAAATTAACAGGTATGTTTCAACAGCAGGTCTGGGTAGGTTTTCGCGCTTTCGGAGGAGTTTTGGCGTTTTCAGGACGATGGACGAGGTGGCCTGCCTGGTATATTAAAAAAAGATAACCTCATGATAGACAGATTAACAAATATATTGTCAAAAAGTGTCATTTTTATTTGAAAGTCGCCGTTGGAACCCGAACGTCGTTTAATAAAGAGAAATTTTAAACATGTAGTTTGATTGGTCAGTCAAAGATGAGGGATTATTAGATATATGTTATTTGAAAATTTGAGAAATTTTTCCGCAATTTCACGTTCAAATCGATAATTCGATAGAATACTAGTCAAACCAGTAGATCTAGCAAAAAATCGGTAAACTTGGCAACACTGCTACTGTGCCTTTTACAGTTTTTGGGGGGTAGTGCAGTGATTTTCAGTTTGTATGAAAATAAACAATCAGGACTTCAGTTTTATAAAAATCGGCTTCCTAAATGCATTGTTTTGAGATAGTCATTAAGAATTTGATTTCTGGGATGATGAATATAATTGTCAGTTTTTTATAATCCAGTTGAATCAAAGAGAAAAAATGCACCAAACAGACAATACATGTGTAAGAGATATAGCGTTGCATACCTTATAAAAAACTATAGTTACACTCAACATCGACTTTTACATTCAATCAACAACTACGATAATATGCTAACTCGTGTAACAAATGGCACCCGCTTTGGTTAGCCGAGTACCCTACTTTTATTTCAGTTTAGCCAAAGGCAGTGGGTTAACGTTGAAGCGCCGCCGATATTCTCATTCACAGCAAGACAATTTTATTTCTGACCTACCTTTGAATTTTTCTTCTTTCCTGAAAAATGTTGGCGATACGAGCAATTTGTTGAAAAAGGGTATGCTGTTGTTGAGTAATAATTTTGGATTATCATAAGGAAATTATTTTCGAGATCTCTGAACGTAGCGGGATTTCTTACCTTTCGGGAAAAGTAAATCAGGAGAAACTTTACGTATGCTGGCGAGCGTAAGGGAAATTCCGCTATAGCATCAGCACCTTTCACAATAATCTGGGTGGTTGGCGACACCTGGCGTGGACGTCCTGTGACCTTGGTTGATTGTTCTTCCTGCTAGACGGAACACAGAATTGTGACCGCGTATTGTAATTGGCGATTTCGCCTGGATTTGTGCAGTCTTGTATAATACAATTTAAACCAATTAATTAATTCTCTGTATAATAAATGAAGACCAATGAACTTAAATTTTAGATGCAGATAATCCGCGTAATAAATCAATCAACGATTATTATTGACCATTACCCAATTGTCTTTATTGTAATTGAGAATATACGTGACACTTTATTTAATATCTCCAACGTACGTTGTACAACATATTGCTTGGCGGAACATACACATTTATTATTACATCAGAGATATACAGGGTGTTTGGTGCATCGTTTGCCAAATCGAAATGGCGGACAGGGGAGGTCTTTTTCTATCACCCCAGGTCCCTCCAAACAGTTTTTAGGACCACGGCATTAATTATGTAGATTTTTATTTTTTTTTAGTAAAAACTCCAAAATGTAATACACAAAGTGGAATAAAAAAAAAGAAGAGTATGTCCACCTAATCATTATTTTATGGGGGTGACGTACCAATCAACATTACTTGCCCGCAGCATGTAGTTTGTTATTTATAAACTCACAAAGGGTTATAAAGACGAACAAAAAAATGTGTATCAATTTTGAATTTCTGTAAAAAAAAATAAAAGCGTTCACGTTCTTAGAATTCTTTTAAAAACTACTCCAGTTTATTCAGATTCTAACGGTATGTCCCAAATCACAAAAAAGTTTAACTAACTTATTGAATTTGCAAATTTTGTGTACAAGGGAAGGAAAATAAAGAAACGTGTAAAATAAAATTTCAATTATTTTTTCTTTCACAAATCTTGTTAGAATTGTTATCCTCTATTTCGTATGCACGCACGACACCTATGACTTATCTCGACTGCTGCGGGCAATTTTATAAGATTGGTACAACATCACCCATTAAGATAAATTAATCATTAGGTGGACATACTCTTTATT